>APFE031126735.1:10941-38936 GCA_000404065.3 Pinus taeda
TGTTAGCGCTTGGAATTCACCTAGGCTGAGATAGACAAACTCTCAAGGCTACATCAAACCATTTCACCTCGTAGCTAGCCCTACGAGGTATGAGAAGGCTCTCTCGGTCAGATTCGGTAGATCTTTCAATATGATAAGCTGACCAATTAGGATCAAAGATATTAGGCTAGTAAATTGATAAGGGGGGTTGATTTAAAGATTTTTGGGTTTTTGATGGCAATTGGAGGGAGTGCAATTCAGGGTGCAGGGATTGAGCACAGTTTTGCAGGGGGATCTTTGGGGCAAGGTAGGAGTGAGCGCTGATGCCTTAATCTGAGATGGATGATCAGGGATGATAGAGAAGGAGCTAAAGAGGGCAAACAACCATTTGAATCCTCTCTAGACAGCATAAAACATAAATTTTGAACAAACTAAAAAGCTGAGCATGTCAAAGCATGTATTCAAACTTTACCACTTCATCTGTCCAAATAGAAGCAAAAGAGAGATGTAGAATACATAAACAAACTTACAAGAACATGTAGAGAACACACCATCAACACTACAATCGACAAGAATCCACAAGGATGTCTGCAAAACCCTAGCCTTCTTCCTCTTTAAATTGCAAAGATAGATGTACAATATACAATGAAACTTTCCACAAGAGTCCAACCTTCCAACCCCTCAAAATGACTAAGAAAACACATAATATAGGCAAGCTAACCTCTTCCCTTGCCTCTAGGGGTCGAGCTCATCCTTCTAGGAGCAGTTTGAACTAATTCCAAACTAAGCCCTAGATAATAGGCAGCTCAACAACTTGCCTCTATTACTTAGCTAACTGATTCATGCATTAATTATTCATTTTTTACATCAAGGAAGCTTCTAGAAGAGTAAAGAGAGGTAAAATCTATCAAAGTGCCATGAAAATATTACATTTATCCATCATCTATAAGTAAAAATAATCAACCATAGTCAAAACAGTGTTTTTTGACCAAAAAAGTCAATTTTGGCAAAGTTAGCTCTCACATCCGCGCCCCCTGGCTCTCACGTCCGCGCACCTTTGCAGCAACTTTGGAGTGGGTTCCACTGGTCCAAATCAGGTGCAAGATGGCTCATTGGAAAGCTTGGTCTGTCTACTTTCCATCCCAAGTGGAATTTCTACATTTGGAGTTGTTTTGGCCCCTCAAAAACCATTTCTCCCAAGGTCACTTTCTACAACTCAAAAAGTGGGCAGAAAGTCATTTTTTTGATGTATTTTGAGCTTTTGGAGGCTCAAATCTCAAAATCCAGCTTCTCCCAAGTATTGGTAATTTTTCTCTTTGCATGCCCTTTTCAAAAATGCCAAGTTTTCAAAATTCCGAGCAGTCCTTCAAAACAGCCGTGCTTGGAGCGTGGCGTTTCAAATGGCCAAAACCTGTAAATTGCACAAAAAATTCACAAATGACAAAATTTTCTCCAAATTTCTTGAAATTTGGGCTGGGAGTCCCCAATCAAGTACCATGCTCAGCCAAAGAGGCTTTGGCCAAAAATTGGAGTGGATCGGGCGTTTTCTTTCGTTTTTGTGTTTTGGCCAACCGTCCTTGGAGCACCTTTGTTCTCGCCGATATTTTTGACATTTCTCTCAAACCATGACATCTGTGTAAAAAGTGAAGGAGGGTTTTCTTCCTTGGCATGTGGTGGACAAAAACCTCTCTCAGTTTTCCAAAATTCATCTTTAACTTCTCTGAAACATCATTTGAGTGAAACTTGCCCTGATGTGTGAAACAAGGAATTTGGTCGAAATGAAGCGAATTGAAGGGGATAGGGGGCTTCTAAATTCTTGGGGAAATTTTGGGAGTGGGGAGGGATGTTAGGAAGCAGGGGAAAGTGGAATCTCAAGAGATTGAGTGAGGGGAAGGGGTACAAAAGGGCAAATCACAGGCCAAACCTAGAAAATTGCCAAGTTGTAGCTAGAAACTAGGGTTTGTGCAAAAATGAGGATTTTGGGGAACCTGAGTGTTGGGAAGTGTATGATATGGTACTTTAAGGATAGGGGAAGGTGTATGAACATCAGGAAACAAGTGTTGCCGTTGATTTGACCATCCAAGAGAAATTGGCTTCAAAACCCTAGGAGAGGGAAATGAACTTGCCAAGGCACAACTGAAGCATGAACAAGGTGTGAAATGACCCAATGGAACTTGACATGATAATGACAACCCTATGAATGATGATAGACTCAGCTAAATGATGACATGGACCGCCATTTGGACAACTTTAGAAGGAGTGAAAGCAAACCCTAGACCTAATGCCTAGTGACCAAATTTTGCTTGAAGACTCACTGAAATGACAAAATTTGACCTTGACACTTCAAAATCACTTTGTAAGAGCATATTTGATCACTGGAGGAAGGCTGAAAAGACTGACACTAACACACTCAAATTAAGAAACTTAAAAATAATAAGAAATCAGAAAAGAACAAATTTTCAGAACTTATCGCAAAAGAAGCATCAAAATATTTAGATGTAACAGTCCAGATTGAGGAAAAAGCAAAAAATGTCGATCTAGTAAATTTCTCAACTCAAGAAGAAGACATGTCAATGGAAGAAAAAACACACTTAGATGTTGTAGTTCAGACGATGGAAATTCCAAGTGAAGATTTTGTAACTAACTCAACAACCTTAGTACTTGAAGTAAACTGGAAAATTGCCACACACTTTATAAGGAAAAGTCAATCCAAAAGAATTCCTTATCAACATCTAAATCATAGGAGTAGACAACTTAATCAATCTATGTCGCTTATAACATAAACTAAAAACTTATGTTCCAAAGAATACTGAAATGTACACAATTCATTTCAGTGATAACAATTCATCACAAGTTTCTAGAAACCAAAATATTCCATAGAAGATTGATTTAGGTTGGTCAGATCCCTTCTCAATTTGACAATTTATCTATTGCTCAAGGGATCCTATCCTCTTATGTCATTGCAGTCGACCCACTGGACCCGCCACCCCTCATACCTATCACAAACATATTATATATATATATATATATATATATATATGGTGGAAAGTGGTCAATCCCCGCCACCACACCAATTTGACAAGGCCTTAAGGTTTTTATACACACCGCCACATTCAATTAACGGATGAGGGGCCGACAAGATCAAACTTGCCCAGCCTGGTGGGCTGGTTGGCTAAATGGGCACTCTCAAATGGCATGCGTCAATTAAAACACAACCCATACTATAACCACTTGCCGCCCAATTCAAACAAATTTCCAAGAAATGTAATGGTTAGCGGTCATGCCTCAAAAAATGAAACACACCAACCTTAAATTAAAAAAATGTGTCAATAAAATAAGGGTGCAACTTAATTTGAACCATCGACCTGCTAACCTATTGTGCCTAAAGTTAGTACAACCAACCAAAAGTCCAACGACATGTGTGTTGTGAAGTCTACCTCCTCAACAAAATTTAAACCTCATCAATCATTCTCCTAGGAGGAGGAGAGGCAGCATAACAATGCGCACGAGGGTGAAATGAGGAGCCCAACACACTTTTCAAGGCGAAAATATTCCCATGCAGAATCTTGGAGGAATGTGAAAGATTCCCTCGAGGGTGATTTTTCACAATGTCAGATTCATGCCAAGTTTATATTCAAACGAACCATAATTGAATGTCATGGTGTGGTCTGTTTCCCCATCTGAGCAACATAAATACAGGAAGTCAACAACAAGGAATATTTACAGTATCTTATGGAATATAAATGATTCCCTTGGAGGTTGATTTTTGATAGAGACATGATGTCGAATTTATAGTCATTTTTCACAGAATTTCGCAGGGAGCGCAATGGTGTGCTCAAAATTTTCATCTGAGCAACGAATTTTTCAGCCATCACCAAGAAGGAATATTTGGGGGAATCTTTAAGATTCCTAAGGGTCTAGATTTCGATGGTGTCAGAAAGGGGTCACATTTATATTTGTTTGACATGATTTCACACCACGAATTCAATGGTGTAGCCCATTTCGTCAGCAACGCTTTTCATTTTCACGTCATCACCAGAAGTGGAGGTATATGATGCAGCGAAGCCATGTCTTTCTTACGATTTGCTAAGATGATTTTTTTTGTTGAGATCCTTGCTACCATTACGTTGAAGGATAGTTGTATGCCACGTCATGTGAGAATTTATTATCTTGTCATGCTGAAGGAAGGCCCATTTGAGTGAGAGTTCATATAGGGAGAATGTCTCGTCGAGAGACATGACATTCTGGTTGAGGTAATTTATCCTTGTAATGACAAACAATGTACTATGTACTCATCATCATCTTGCAACATTTAATGAAACGACATCCCCGCACTTGACACCAGGCCCAGAGATGTAACCCACACTGGGTGAACTCCATTATCAATGTGTTTGTGCTCTTTGATTTGATGATTGTCATTATGTTTCATCTTCTTAAAAGTACACACATGTGGTTGTTCAATACTCTTTCATATGCAATTCTTCTAACATCACAAAAGTAAATGATCTTGGTTAATTCTGGTAGCTGAAGAGATCCAAATCAAGTTTGGTATCAGAGTGGTCTTCTCACTAATGTGAATTGTGAGTGTGAATGAATGAACATGCAAAAAGAAGAGAAATGCAGAAAAACAAAGATCTCTATGAGGACATCCTCAGGATGGCATGCATAGTGGACATAATGTATGTAAATTATGAGGATAAAATGGCAAGAGAGGAACGAGAGAAAGAAATAGCAGAGGCATGTGCTACATCTACCCCCTCGAGTGAACAAGCTTCTCCTTCATCATCTTCTCATCATTCAGATGAGGAGATCAATCCAAGCCTTCACGTAGAGAATTTTGAATTGAGGAGACTTCTACGAGAAGAAAAAGAGGAGAAGCAGATATTTCAGCTTCAATTACGAGCCACAAAAGATACCTTGGAAAAATTGAAGCACAATGAAGGCTCAGCGAAGCCATCATCACCTGTTTTAGAATCGACAGTTGAGGTACACAATGTTGATCGTTCTTTGGTTTCATTTTCACATGACGCTATTTCTTTTGGAAGCCTTGAGGTCCCCATTTCAGGAACTGGCATGAGACTCCTTACCAAGATGGGGTATAAAGGAGGAGGACTTTGTGTTAATGGCCAAGGAATCACTCAACCATTGGAGGTGGTACAAAGACCTCGATTTGTAGGTTTGGGATACACTAAAGGAGAGTGCTCAAAGGTAGCAGAAGCTTCCAAGACATTGTCAAAAACATCGAGGAAAAAGGATGATGGGAATACAATCACAATCCTCCCATGACAGTGCACATTGTAGAGGAAGAGCTAAGGCAAGCTCTCATCACAAAAGTTGCACCAGAGATAGTCTAGAGAGGTATAAAAGTCTTAGTATTCTAAAGTTAATTTTGATTACAAGCATATTGTTAATGGTGAACATAAATCATGGCGTAGAAAACCATGTAGTTGTTGTGGTTTGCGTAACCATGTGGTTGCTAAGTGCTGGAAGAGAATGGAAGCAAGAAGAGGATGACACATGAAGAGCCTTCTCCACATCAGGGAAGGAAGAAGGTTAAGCAAGTCTGGAGGAAGAAGAATTTTTGTAGTCATTGCAATAAAGGTGGATATCAAAGAGCCACATGTTGGAAACTCCATCCAGAGCAGCATCTCAAGGACAAAGCACCCGTGTAGGAACAAGTTGGGAAATTTGTTCAACAAGAGAATCAACTCTAGGATGATGATCCATTCACTTTGATGAGTGAGATATGGTTTTAATAGATATAGTAGCTTGTCATGGCCACATTTTGTAAATCATGTGTTGCAATATAATTGTAAAAGTGATGATTTGTTTTCCATCGCTTGTTAAAGCAACAATAATGTTTTGGCATTATATTGATAGCTGGGGTATTGGTTTCTATTATGATGTACACTTTACCAAAGAGTGTGTGTTATAAACTCTTGGAAAATATGGGGATGATGCTTGGGTCATGACTGATCATGTAATTAAGCATGTAGTTTGCAAAGATTGTACTACAGGTTTGCAAAGGATGCAGGTGTCATTTCATCACTTATGGCTTTGCAAGATGAGGGTGAAGGAGAAGGAAGTGTGGTTTTTCAAGACACTTGTTGTTCATACAATGTAGCACAACAGTTGCAGATTATGTTCATGCTTTTGGAGGACCAAAATCTCCTCAATGGGGAGGAATGATCCAGGTGGCTCCAGACACAGTCAGAACTCAGCAGTGGCTATGGAATAACTCAAAAATCAAAGGCATTGGAATGAAGAAAAACCAGGACCAGATCGTAGTGCTCGTCATCCTAATTCCAATGTCATGAACAACACTCAAATCTGGGTTTGTATGCTTAATATATTCGTGGTCAAAGTTTTTGTAACAACCCTGGTGAGAATTCTATGTAATAAAAGTTAATAAAGGCAAAATATGACCACAATTAAGGGACACATATTCCAAGTTGAATGTTGGGCAAAGGTATCCTAGTGGGCATCACTGGATGTGTTTATGGCTAAAGGAAATTGGAAAAGGCTAAGGCTAAGGCATTAAAGAGGCAAAAAGGAACTTTTGGCACATTTATTTATGAAAACAAAGGAAATTAAGAGAAAAGTAAGGTGAAATGTCACATGTTGCATGTGAGGAGGAAAATAATGGAAAAAGAATAAAATAGAGGGCTCATTAATAAAAAGGATTATGAGGATCAGTTGGTAACCTTTTGCAGTTCAGTTTTGGAGCTCTCTCATTATTCTCTCTCTCTCTCTGACTCTTGGTCACTTAGAGTTTTCTTGGAGCACTCTAGCTTTGGATCATGGAAGGAAAAGCAAGCAAAGGGAAAGGAAGGAAAGCAAGAATCAAGGAAGGAAGAGCAGGATCAAGTAGCTTCATCAAGATTACTTGTAGGTAGCATATTACATGTGTGATTTCCCAGCTAGTTTTCACATGCATGACTTTGCATGTTGGGGTATGGTTCTCTTGTTGTCAATTGCATGGTTTTACTGGGTTACAACAATGGTTTTCAGACTAGAATTTCCTTTTCCAGATGGATTTTGGAATCTAGGGCAGAGGTGATCTCAAAATTTATTCCGAAAGGCCCAGGAATCCCTTAACTATTTTTGGCGAGATACACGGTAAAGCCTATGGGAGGAGCCTTGGTTTAGGGTGTAGTGATCCGAGTTTGGATTGCGGTAAAGCTTGAGAGACTCATCTCGGTTTAGGGCCTAGTTATCTAGGATTGTATTGCAGTGACGCCTGAGAAACAAGGAGACAGAAAATTCCTCAAGGATAGTGATGGATTTCAGATGGCATTCCAAGTTTTGTTCAGTTTTGTGATTGGAGCACCGGTTTTGGTGTGATCACGGTTTGGTGAGGGTGGAAGTGGTTTAACCTCTGGATTCCCTTTGTTGTTTTTGGATTGGTTTATCCATGATATCCCATGTTCATGCTTGGAATATGGCACGGGGGTCACTGGCTAAAAGAAAGATTTTGTTCAGCCATGTCTATGGTCAGGTGGTACGTGGAAGTCCCTAACCTGGTCAAATTTGCCTATGATTAATGAAAGTTAAGTTCTCTTGCTTTCGTAATTGTTTATATGTGGATTTAATGGTTGTTATATCTCTGTTATTTCCATGGTTTTATGTTGGTTATAAGCATGGTTAATTGGCTGGTTCATCTCATGGTTATTTCATGTATTTACTTGTAATTGTTAAAATGATGGATGCAAGACCTAATTGATGTCATAATAGTTTAAAGGAGAAGGTGGTGATCCTTCTTGTCATGTTTCAAAAGAGTTTTTAGCTATCCATGCTCTGTCTTGTATCCTATACCATTAGGTTGCATTGATGCCAAGTGTTTAATAGAATGTCAGTCTTAGTTTGGGATGGTTAGACCTAGTCCTGAAGTTGATTTTTGGTCTATTAGCCTTGTCATCATGTGTTTGATGTATTTTGGAAGTTATAGAAAGTTCTAGCTAGTGACTAAAATTATGGGTTATAAAAGTGCCTTAAATTCCAAAGAAGCTGGCACAGGTTTGCTGGGAAAAGTCCTTGGAATTAGGAATGCAAGCCTGTGAGAGTGTCCAGAGGTCAAGAGGTCCAAAAGGTTAGTGGGACCTATGGGCAGAATGTCTGAGTGGTTGGGATGTCTCCTGTGGGTGTTTTGCTGATGTAGAATGTATGGTTGATGTGGTTTTGTCGATTCCATTTCCTTAAGGTCACCAAGGAGGTTGAATCATTTCATAAATGCCTCTCATCGCATGTTTACCCTGGTTGGTCGGTTTCTTGGGTAGATGTGGGAGGAGGGTGGTTATAGTTTTGGTTAAACTAGGCCAAGTGGCAATCACTAACGAGGCAACAATTTGGAAAGGAATTGACACATGGAATCCGACGGTTGGAAAGGGTGAATTTGTTTCCTGCTTAGTTTTTCAATTAACCTTTAAAATCTAGTCAAAGTTTTTTAACTACTATTATTTAAAAATTTGGGAAAAATGGGTGGCGGGCTCGCTGGACCCGCCACCCCTCATACCTTTCAATCAATATATATATATTATATATATATATATATATATATATATATATATATATATATATATAGATATATATATTATATCTATATCTATATCTATATATATATATAAGATATATGGTGGTCGGTGGTTAAACCCCGCCGCCACACCATGTTGACAAGGCCCGAAGGTTGTTATACACACCACCACAATGAATAAACTGACGAGGGGTCAGCGGGGATCGAACCCACTCAACCCAGTGGGTTAGCCTACCAATTGGGAGACCCCAAATAGCATGCACAAATTAAAACATAGTCCATATCATAACCACTTGTCACCCAATTCAAACGACTTTCAACAAATGTAACAGTTAATGATCATGCCTCCAAAAACGAAACACACCAACATTAAATAAAACATTGTGTTAGTAAAATAAGGGTGCGAAAGGAGTTGAACCGTGGACCTACCAACCAATTGTGCCTAAACTTAGTACGGCCAACCAATAGGCCAATGACCTTTGTGCTGTTAAGTTTGCCTCCTCCACAACATTTAAACCTCGTCAATCATTCGCCCAGAAGGAAGAGAGGCAGTGGAATAGTGCACACGAGAGCTAAACCAAGAGTCAGGCATGCTTTTTGAGGCAAAAATATTCCAAGGGAATATTCCATAGAATATTCCCATGTAGAATCTTGGAGGAATCTGAAAGATTCTCTAGAGGGCGATTTTTCACAGTGTCAGACTCAAGACAAGTTTATACTCAAACGAACCAAAATTTCGTAGGGAATGTTATGGTGTGGTCTGTTTCCCCATATGAGCAACATAAATCTAGATAACCTGCAGGGAAGAATCTTTGCAAAATCTTGTGGAATCTAAAAGATTCCCTTGGAGGATGATTTTTTATAGAGACAAACTGATGCCGACTTTATAGTCATTTTTCACAAAATTTCGTAAGGAGCAAAGTGGTGCGGTTAGAATTTTCATCTGAGTAGTGGATTTTTCATCCATTGCCAAGAAGGAATCTTTGGGGGAATCTTCAGGATTTCCTAGGGTCCAGATTTTGATTGTGTCAGAAAGGGGTCAAATTTATAGTCATTTGAGACGATTTCGTGCCACGAATGCAGTGGTGCAACCCATTTCACCAGCAGTGCTTTGCATTTTCAGGCCATCACCAGAAGTGGAGGTATATGATGCCGTGAAGCCATGTCTTCCTTATGATTTGCTGAGATGATGTTTTTGTTGTTGAGATCCTTGCTACCATTATGTTGAAGGGTATTTGTATGCTACGTCATGTGAGAATTTATTAGCTTGTCATGCTAAAGGACGGATCATTTGAGTGAGAGTTCCTATAGGGAGAACGCCTCACTTTGGTTGAGGTAATTTATCCTTGTAATGACAAAGAATGTACTATGTACTCATCATCATCTTACAACATTTAATGAAGTGACCTCCCCACTCTTGATACCAAGCCCAAAGACGTAACCCACATTGGGTGAACTCTGTTATCAATGTGTTTGTGCTCTTTGATTTGATGGTTTCTAGTATGTTTCATCTTCTTTAAAGCATGCACATGTGGTTGTTCAATACTCTTTCATATGCGATTCTGCTAACATCACAAAAGCAAAAGATCTTGGTTAATTTTGGTAGTTGAAGAGATCTGGATCAGGAGGTGCCAACCAAAATTACGTTACTTGTTTAATGTTGTATAGTTTTACTATAGGTCAAAGATGTTGACCATGATTATCATAATTAGATGATGTTTATGTTGATAATAAATAATGAACATTTTATTAGAGAAATTTGTCAACAAGAGAACATTTTATAGTCATTATGAATACCTCCCTAGCTAAGAGGGAGTGTTGACTTTTGTAGTCATGTCCGGTCTTCATAATTAATTTGATGTACATGAAATAATGGACATAATACACCTTCTTCATGTCAGCTTCAAAAGAGAAATTTTGAAATTTTGAAATTTAAGTTATTAGCCTCTAAAATGTAAATTTGACCCCTCTAAGAAGTCAGGTCAGCTTGCCCCTATAGACCCACCACTTGGGTTCATTCAATCTCCATATATATGCCATTCAACCTCATCACTTGGCAATAAAATTTTGAATCACTTATTATTTTGTTCATCCATAGTAAGATGAATTTTGGGCAACTCTTTATTGATAGATGGTTGTCATTGATGTCAACCCAAGCAACACTAGGTGATGCCCCACTTTCGTTGACAAATTTCACATGGAAATTCATGGTTTTTGATGTCATGATCATCCTTAATAGATTCTCCTCGTCGATTTGTTTCAGGTGGTATGTGGCATGCCATATAGTTCTTTGCGGATTGAGAGATATTCAAGTTTCAATTTGAAGACCCGAATGAGTGGGAAAAAACCCCAAGGGATGGTGACATAACACTCTTTCATTGGTTGTTGATCATGAGACATCAAACATGAGGTTTATTTATAATGTTTTGTGGAGAAATATTCTTGGGGAAGGAATCACAATTATTTTACACCCATAATAATGGTCCTTCATTAATTCAAACCCAAATCCTCTCATCAAAAGGTGAATGACCTTCTTTGCTTGGGCTATAACGCAAGTAAAATTTAATGTTTAAACCAAAATTTCTACACCAACGTTCATTTTTTAATCCCCTTCTAATCCAATGGATCAAATATAAAAGGAGGACTAAGACTTCACCTCAAAAATCTTGTGCATAACCTCTGAAATTTTCGGTCCTAAAGGAGATAACGTAGACATTTGTTTAGGGTTAGGTTATGGTTATTTTGTTTGGTTTTGGCAGTTCATTGGGGTGTTTCTTCCTTGCAGGTTCAAGTGAGAAATTTATCTGAAGTATGCTCTCTTCTTTGCATCCTAACACTACTGCCCAATTCATGAAGGATCTAAAGCCCTAAAGCCCTGCGGTTAGGGCATCAAGCACAAGTCTTAGGGATTCGTTGATAAATCATATTGAAGATAGAATGAATTTGGAAGCATAAATTGTAATTTTGTTCTAAAATTCCTTGTATTGAACCATATCCCTTAAAAAGTGATACCAAACATCAATGTTCTTTGTCTTTGAACGGTAAGCAGGGTTCTTTGCCAGGAAAATTGCACTTGGCTATCATAGTCTATCCTAACTCGTTGTACCAACCCCATACTTGAACACAATCTCTATAACCAAACTACTTCCTTGCTTGCATGAGTGGTTGCCATGTATTTTTCCTTTGTAGTTGAAAGTGCCACTTCAGTCTGTCTCTTGCTCATCCAAATGATTGCACCTCCAAATAGGTTAAACACATACCTACTTGTAGATCTTCTCTGATCCAGATCTCCAACCCAGTCTACATCAATAAAACCATGGATGTCCAAAACTCTGTCGAAACTTGGTATTTCTTGGTAGCATAGGCCATAATCACTAGTGCCATGCAAATACTTGAAAACCCACTTCATTGTTGTCCAATGTTGCTTCCCTGGTTTTAACATAAGCCTCTTCAATACTCCCATTGTGTGTGCAATTTCTGGTCTAGTGCATACCATTACATACATCACGCTACCAACTACACTTGCATATGGAACACGAGACATATCCTCTTCCTCTTCTTGTGTCTTGGGACATTGTTCAGTAGATAAATTTACACATACAAGAATAGGAACCTTCATTGGTTTATTAGCCTGCTTATTAAACCTTTGTAGTATTGTCTCGACATACTTCCTCTGGTTTAACCATAACTTCCTCTTTGCCCAATCTCGTTTAATTTCCATGCCCAAAATATAGTTTTCATAACCAAGATCTTTTATGTCGTATTTGGAGGACAATTGGGTCTTCAATTCCTAGATAATTTCTTTTTTATTTCCAATCAAAAACATATCATCCACATACAGTACCAAATAAATAACACAATCACCAATTAATTTAAAATACACAGTGATTTTCCTTGCTTCTGGTGAAGCCAAATTCCCATATACAAGTATCAAATTTCTGATACCATATCCTTGGTGAGTTTTAACCCATATAGAGACTTTCTTAACCTGCATACTAGTTATTTCTTACCCTTCACCATAAAGCCTTTAGGTTGCTTCATGTAGATCTCTTCCTCCAGATATTCATGAAGAAATGTTGTCTTCACATCCATATGTTCTACCTCAAAATTAAAAGAAGCAACAACATATAAAAGTAATCTAATAGAACCTACCTTGGCAACAAGAGAAAATATCACCAAAATCAATTCTCGACACTTGGGAATAACCTTTTGCTACCAACCGAGCTTTGTATTTCTCCACCTTACCTTTCTGCCAATGGGTTTCCTTCCAACTGGAAACTCCACCAGACCCCAGGCCTCATTTTTATGAAAAGATGTCATTTCATCAACCTTGGCCTCTTTCCAGAGTTTGTTATCCTCTGAATCTACTACTTCCCTGATAGTTCCAAGATCATTATCAGTAATAGATAAAGCAAAATTTGAACCGAAAGTAGTTGGACTATACCTTTCTAGCTACTTTCTTTCTTGAATTGATCTTCTCATCGCTGGAGTTTTTGGCTCTTCATCTTTTGATTCCTCTTCTACTGTAGAGTTTGATTCCTCCTCCTTTAGCTCAAACTCTATATTCTAAGGTTCCTTTGGTAGGAATTCATGTTTAATAACATATTTCACCTCTCTAAACACTACATCATAGATGTGCTCAACCTTCCTTGTTTCTGGGTTCCAAAGCTTATAACCTTTTAAACCATCCTTATACCCAACAAATATGCACCTTTTAGATTTACTATCCAACTTGGTTCTTTTCTCCTTTAGAACATGTAAATATGCATCACATCCAAATACCCTCAGATGTAAAAGAGAGGGTTTCTTACTAATCCAATTCTCTTGTGATCCTCCAATGTTGATGAAGGTGATCTGTTGACCAGATAACATGTAGTCTCCACTGCTTCTACCCAAAATTCTTGTCCTAACCCGACACCACTGAGCATGTTTCTTGCCTTTTCCATCAACGTCTTGTTAATTCTTTCTACAACTCCATTTTCTTGAGGTGTGTATGGATTAGTATTATGTCATGTTATACCACACTTATTATAGAAATATCTAAATTCCTTCTTGCAAAACTCTCCACCATTATTTGTTCTCAACACATTTATCTTCTTCTCTATCTGGTTTTCCACCAGAGCCTTAAATTCTTTAAACATGTCAAAGACTTCAAATTTCTTCTTGATGAAATTTATCCATGTATTCCTTGATAATTCATCTATAAATGATACATAGTACACAAAATTACCCATTGATGGAACCGACACAGGTCCAAACACATCATTGTGCACTATTGAAGGAAATTTAACTAGGTTTGGTCTTCATAAATGTACTTGTTGAGACCCAGTTTTGTCTAATTTTGACAGCTTTCCTAGACTCTACCTCTCCCATTTTGAACTCTCCTTGACCCCTAATTGTGCTTATTTCGGTTATGTCATCTAGATTTTGGCCAAAACGGTGGTATATGCTTGAGGGATGTAAATTAACATAAAAAGTGTCATTAAACCTTAATATTAAGTATTCCTTAAGCTAGTTGTTTCCTTATTGAATTATCATGCCAACTAATCTAGAAATATTATGCAGATTTGCTTTGGTTCAAAATAGTCCCACAATTTTCTGTAGACAACTCGTGCGATCACATTTCCTACAAGCGTTTCGAAATTCCTGCAAATGCAGATTTCCTGCAACCACCTAGATTTCCTGCAACAAAATCGGCGGCTAGCTATGTTCCACTCACTTCCAAATCAAATGAGTGTAGAAATTTTGAATAATATGAAACTCATTCGCAGAGATTATCCCAATTATATACTAATTGCAGAATACATGCATAATACATAACCTCCTCTACATTGATCATTAATTTAGCAGTATTAAGAAACATTCGCATGTGCACAATGAATCATCAATCACACATATCAACACAGTATGTACTCGGGGAAAGCATACAGCTGAAAATCCCCAACTATCTGTATATTATATTTATTGAGAATATGTAACAATACATAGTACAATACTCCTCACAAGTACTCCGTACTATCTCCACTTGTTACACACAAACTAGCTCAGATCTGAAACAATCACAGGTTCAAAACTCCTCCATTGCTTGCCTGCCTCCACTGCGCAATCCTGCATGAGAATAGATGAGAATGACACCAAATGTGTGATCCAAATTCGTATTCCCTTTGGTTATATCACGCAATCCTCATTGGAAATACTCAATCCATTGATTGTGCAAATCTCATGCACAACTATAGTCACAACTGACAATTGTCTTGCCCTTTCACTCACCTCTAACACTTGTCTCCACTGAACTGTCCATGCACTGAGTTAACTGATGTATTCTTTAGTTGCTTTATGAGTTAATAATTAGTGAATTAATTAATAGCTAATTCACACCACTCATCACTTAGTCGATTGATCAGTTAGACTAAATACAACTAGTTCAACTAAGTCAAACTGAACACAACTCCATTAACTCCTCAATCAACTCCATAGAACTCAATCACTGAATTTCTAACTGAATTCCTTCATGCAATAGCTCAAGTATCCCATAAGAACCACGTATTCCTTCTGGCAGCTGCATGTGCCACATCCGTAGCTCGAACTGAAGTGCTCCAAGAGAATAAGATAACGTTTATAGTCCAAATATTATTAAGAGCTAATAATATTCGACTGTTATATTTTTAGCCTGACAGTCTAAAAATAGACTCCGCCCATATGTCTAAAAATAGAAGTCCATCTATTTTTACCAACTTGATCAATCATCCACAAATAGCACCCTGCAAATCATAGACCATGATCCATATGTCTAAAAATAGACTTTGCGCCAAAAATAGCCTGCGGGACCACTTAGTGAAGGCGGCTTCTTTTCACTAAGCTCCATCATCTTGTTGCATTTTCAACACTCCCTCTCAACAAGATATGGATTATCTGCAACCCCTATCCTGTAACTTTGGAATGCTCTGCATGCAACACATCTACTCGGTCCACTTTCTCCGACAACAGTTGGAACAAAAACACTCCCAACTGATCACTCTGTTGGGCTAGGAACATACTCTGATGTTGAAGCTCTACCTGCTGCTGACAAGTGCTCCCTATCTGACATATGTGCTACTACAACATCTCCATGCATCTCACACCATTGCACACCTCTCTGTGCCACCTAGCACTGTGCAAAACACTTGTGCCTCTTGTATTGCTGCAGCTTGCTAGCTATGCGCTGTCCTGGGATTCCCTGCACTGTCGCTCTGTCTGCCGCTCCATCCACATCTATCTCTACCCAATCAGTCAACTCCTGCTACTCCACATTGGGGCTCCCGTAGCAAGGTCTCATCCAAGAGGTTGGGTACCTCAAGGATCTTGCCCCTCCTCCTTGGGACGATCACTCTATATCGCCCCACCTCCTTCCTGGAGGTATGGCTGCATGTGATCCCTCAACCCACCTGGCTCGAAGTTTCCCCCTATTGGAGGTCTCTACATGAGTATATGTCTCTACTTGATCTCCACTCAGCTTCCCCAGTTGTGGTTACTCCACAACCTCCTGAAGCTGCTACACTAATCGTGGCTCTTCCACCATTGTCTGAGACTTCTTCTGGCTTTGCGTTGAGAGGTAATATACCCTCCCTCTCAACCACCAAGTCTCCATCAATTGCCTTGCTGCTCAAGGCTTTGCATGCATCTTGAACCTTAAGAGCATACAGGTTTTGGTCCCGTGAACAAATCTGCTTCACCTGTCTAGTGATGATGTGTCTAAGGAAAACCTTTCCCTTACTGAAGACTACATCATAGCCTCTATCTTCCAGCATTGCAATCGACACCAAGTTTCTCTTCAGGCCTGGTATCGGTCAAGGTAATTCGAGATCCATGCTCCCTCTGAAAAATAATCGTGCCTACACCTGAGACACTATACTTCTCATCATTACCCAATGCTATGAGTATTTGGAGATCTTTCTCCTCCAAAGTACTGAACAAACTTTTGTCGCCGGACATGTGGAAAGAAGCTCCACTATCAAGAAACCAACCACTTCCCATCATGGATGAAACCATGCATGCGAAAAGTGTGAAATCCAACTCAAACTGTGAAGCAAGCGCCTCACCTTTAGCTCCTTTCCCGGATCCCTTCTTGGATTTCCTCCCTAGTATTCCGCCTGATCTCCTCTTGCACAAGATCTGACCAAAGTCTCTCCCATCCTGGCAATTTCTCAAAGCCTTATCCATTGCCTTTGCCAATTTCCTTAGCCATAAACAACCAAATGAACACCCCTAGGATGTCTTTCCCAACATTCAGTGTAGAATAAGTGTCCCATCAACCGTGGTTATTATTTTTAACTTTTATTATATCGAATTTTGACCAAGGTTGTTACAGAACCCTCCCCCTTGGGGGCCATCGTCCTCAGTGTTCAATCACATATACCTCAGCAACCTGCTGAAATAAGGCATACTGCTCATGGAGCTTTATAACACAACTCGATGCTCAAAACAAAACATCATGACAACATGACATCATACTACATAGTGGAGCTTTATAACACAACTCATTACTATATTTACAATGATCATCTTGCTTAGTACCAATCTACATGACATCATAACATAATGATAACATAACCACATGATAGCATAGTAACATGACAACATAATCAAAATGACATAACACCCATACAGCATAGTGGAGCTTTATAACATAGCTCATGGCAATATTTACATCCACACACGTGTACATATAGCAATGTTACCAAAACATATACCAAATCGCATACCAAAGGGTATTTCAAAGCATTTACTAAACACCATATCTAAGCATATATAAAAACATCATATAGCATATATCAAACCATCATAGAGGATATATCACGACCATAAAGAATATACCAACCCACCATATCAAAGTTGCTTTGCCTCAGATGACAAACAAGGAAGGATACATAGCCCGCATTTGATCTACCATCTCCCATGTAGCGTCATCGGGCCCAAAGTTCTTCCATTGCACTTTAACTTGCTCGATTTCTCAGTTCCAGAGCATGAGAACCCTTTTCTACAATATACATCGAGGCTCTAGCTGGAATTCCCCATCTAGTTTGATCGAGATTTAAACAAGAACGCAACAAATTACAAAGATAACCATAAATACAAAGATACAACAAAAATAATACTTCATTTCATTAATGTAAAATACTGAAATATGCTTAAAAACAGAAGTGGAAATAAACTAGCTCGGGCAATGGTAGCTTATCTCTGAGGAGAGATGTGGCGACTACATGCCTCTGAACTATCTTACAATGAGGCTCGAAGACCTATTTATTGTTGAGAAACAATGGAAAACCCTAAACATTCAAATCCCTAACCCTAGGAGATGAAGCGCCAAACTATGGGCCCCGTTTTGGGTAAATTGGTACATCAACTTCCCGGGGTCGTAACTTTGGCATACAATCTCCATTTGATGCGCACAATACCTTGTTCAAAAGATCTATCTGAGGACTAAAACTTTGGGAAAATCAACATTGGTCCATTGCCCCATGTTGCTCGCAGTTTTCCTAAAAAACATCGTTTAGGGACTCAAAATGGCTCCGGAAGTTCAGGACTCGAAAAATTGCCAAAAATAGTAAATTGTGCTATAAATAAGGAAACTAAAACACTGAAAGAAAAAATGGTGGAGGTCCAAGTGGAATTGGTGGGTGGCCACCAATATCCACCTGGATCATTCCTCCCCCCTTAGGAAGAAATGGTCCCCATTGCATTGAGTTCCTCCATGAGATGAGGAAACTTCTACTGAACTTGGTCCCCAGTGAGTCACTTGCTTTGGAGAAGGAGTTGGCCTGCTTTGACAACTTGATGCAGCAGGATCTTCTGCTGGCGAGTGTGCTTGATTTGCATGGCCATGATCTGATCAGTTGTAGTTTGTTCCATGCAATATGGATTTAACTCTGTTGGTGTGAATTGTTCTGCAATGTCGGATGTGTCTAGTAATGGTGGAAAGTATGGCCGAAGGTGGTCCACATTGAACACTGGGTGCAGGCCAAGGAATGGGGAAATGCTGAGCTCAAATGCATTGTCTCCCATAGCCTTGGTAATGGTGTAAGGACCATATCGGAGTGGTCTGAGTTTCCGATAGGCTCCGGTAAGGCATTCCTTTTGCAAATGCAACTAGACTTTGCCGCCCACTCGAAACTTGTGTGGCACCCGATGTTAATCATGTCATTGCTTGTACCTGGAATTTGATTTCTCCAGAATGTCATGGACCTACTGGAGGATATGTTGAATGTGCTCAATGAAGTTGTTTGCCTTATATGTATCAGACTAGACATGAGGCGAATCTGCCTGAGTAGCTGCAAATGGCATGGCCACATCAATGGGACATAATGGCTAGAATCCCAAGCCCACCTGAAAAGGGTTGTGGCCAGTCGAGCTGTGGAGAGCCCGGTTATAACTGTGCTATACAAGGGGAGGCTCTCATCCCATGTGCATGGATGCTTTGAGTTCTACATGTGTAAAATGTGTACGATCATCATGTTGACAACCTTTGTATGGCCATTAGTTTGGGGATGGAAGGCTATGGACTTAGTGAGTTTAGTGTCCAACATTGACCAAAGACTGAACCAAAATGTATGAAGGAACTTGTTGTCCCGATCTAAGATGATAGACTGTGGGATCCCAAAGTGTACCCACACTCGTTCAAAGAAGAGTTTAGCAGTCGCTTCTACTGTGATGTTCTTCATACAGGACGCCATAATGGCCATCTTTGAGGACTTGTCGACAACCACAAAAACACAGTCATTTCCATGCTTAGTAGAAGGAAGGCCCGACATGTAATCCATGGAGATGGATTCCCAAGGTCAACTAGGGGTAGGCAGCGGAGTATAGAGGCCTTGCTTCTTGATGGTCGGTTTGGAAATGGTGCAGGAAGTGCAGGATTTGATGTACTTTATGACATCTTGTCGAATATTTGGCCATAGAAATACTTCTGCAGTACTGCCAGCATTTTCTCGACCTTGAAATGCCCAGCATCTAGACTGTAGTGTGCTTCCCAAATCATCTTGGAACGCTCACTTGAAGGAACACAAAGGTGATCCAGGTGGCATAACAGGGCATCTTGGAGGTGAAAATCTGGAACATGTTGACCCTCCATGAGTGTCTAGTATGTATGGTCAAATTATGGGTCACTTTTGTAGAGAAGTGGCCAATCAGAAGTCTCATGCCCACAAGAGTTGAGCGCGGTGGTTAACACCATGATCAGTTGTCGAGTGAGGCAATCTACAACATTATTGGTGTTGCCCTTCTTATACTTGGTATTCAAAAGGAACTGTTGCAGGTATGTGGACCACTCGTAATGGCGACCATTCTGCAACTTCCATTGCGTCTGTATGAACTACAGGGGCCGGTGGTTTGTGTGGATGATCGTTTCCTTCCCCAAAATGTAATGCTTCCATTGTCGACAGGCCTACACAATGGAATACATCTCTTTGTCACAAGTGGGATACTTCTAGACTGTGTTTGAAAGTGTCTCACTGTGATATGCCACTGGATGCTCGTGTTGAGTAAGGACTGCCCTAATAGCATAGTCAGAGGCATCTGTCTCGATCTCAAAAGGTTGTTGCAAGTCAGTAAATGCGATCACTGGTGCATAGTAGAGGTGATGTTTCAACTCTATGAATGCCTTTTCTTGAGATTCACACCAAAATAATTTTTCTTTTGCTCCTCCCTTGGTGACTTGACTCAAGGGCCAAGTGATATGAGAAAATCCCAACATGAACCTATGGTAGAAGTTGGAAAGACCCAGAAAGTTGTGGAGCTCTGTCAGAGTGGTTGGAGATGGCCAATCCAGAATGACTTGGATCTTGGTTGCATCCACATGCACCCCCTATTCATAAATAATGTATCCCAGATTCTGAACTTGGGTCATGCCAAAAGTGCATTTCTTCAAATTGGCACATAGCTTGTGTTGCCATAGTGTTTGGATAACCTGTCGGATGTGGTGGCGGTGCTCTTCCCAAATCTAGCCGAAGATTAGGATGTCATCCAAGTATACCACTATAAATGAGTTGGTGAATGGCTACAAGATGTCATCAATTAGCCTCATGAAGGTTGCAGGAGCATTCGTCAAACCAAAAGGCATAACCAACCATTCGAAAAGGCCCTCCTTGGTGATATCCTGACTTCAAATTGATCTTGCTGAAATATTTTGCCCCCTTCAGTCCATGGGATCGAGTAACTATTCTGGATAGTGATCTTGTTCAGTGCTCGACAGTCAATATAGTGTCTCTAAGTCCCATCCTTCTTCTGTACCAACACGATCGGGCTCCCATAGGGCGACGAAATTGGTCAGATGTGACCTTTCTATAGCAAGTCCTGAATCTGTGTCTTGATTTCATTGTTCTCCAGAATGGAGCACTGATATATTTGTCCATTGGGCAGCAATGCACCTGTGGTCAGATTGATGGAGTGCTTGACCTGACAATGCAAAGGAACCCCTGTAGGGGAGGTGAAGATGTCCTTGTACTTCTCCACAACCTTGTCCATTTGTAGTTATCACGTGGAGGGGCCTTGTCTAGAGGTCATGGCCACTGTCTTCTTCTTTCCTTGAGACCATATCATCAGGAAAAAAAATTTCTTGGTTTTGGAAATGAGCTTACTGCATTGTTTTTGCAGTAACTATAGAGATGGTGGTAGGCGGTGCTACCTCCAATATCTTGTACAACTTATTTCCCAAAGTAACAATAACAACATGAGGCCTTAACTCATATACAACATGTCGCTTCCACAAGTATGGGTGGTCTAATAGTACATCACAAACATCAAGGCGAGGAACGTCGCACAATACCTCATTCGTGAAGGGCTTGATGTTGTATGGAAGGCGACACTGCTGGCTCATGTGTAGATCCCGTCCTTGGTGAAGCCACCCGATTGTGTATGTTTGTGGATGTGTTGTGGTCGATAAGCCCAGCTGCTTCACGACCTCTGCTGAAATGAGGTTCTTTAACTACAACTTTAACTCAACCAACTCAGGTTTTCTCGTCCTATAAGTTGCTTTTTATGCTGGAGCTTCCTTTGGCACTAACTCAATAGAAAAGTCTACCTCCCTATGAGGTGGCAACTCTGTAATATCTTCAGTAACTACATCCTGAAACTAATGCAAAATTGGTTACTTGTTCAACACATCTGCATCCTCAACCTCCTTACCCTTATCACTAGAAATGTGTACTTCAAGTATCTTGCACCCTTTCTTGTAGCTACGCTTTGCTTGCATAGTTGTTACCATCCTAACTGATGTGGCTTTCTTCTTACCCTACAAGACTCTTGGTTCCCCATTTTCATCTACACACTCAATAGATTTGTCATAACAGTCTACCTTAGTTCTATGAAGATACAACCAATCCATGCCCAACAACATATTGTATGATCCCAATGGTAATACATTTAAACGTGTTGTTGTAGGCATACCATTTAAGTCAAATGTGCATGATCTTACCCAATGATGAAATCGCTTCTTTGTACCTGTAGCCTGTTATCACTTTGTAATTTCCCAAGGGTGTGAGAGAAACCTACATGTAACCACAAAACCAATTTCGAAGTTGGGATCTGTTAAAATTTGGGTACTAGAGGACAAGTGGTTCCTTTAGGCTTTGATCTTTGGCCCAAGGAAAAGTGTCCAAATTTATTTTTACTTTTCTACTAAAGTGACTTTATAGGTGGTAAAGTCAATTTAATTTAAAAGTGAATTTATAAGTGGTGAAGTTACATTCTAATTTAAAGGTGACTTTATTAAAGTCAATGAAGAATTAGAAAGTGAAAAAGTGACTATGAAAATAAAAGGCTAAGCGGGTCTTTATTTAAGTGGGTAAGTTAAAAAATAGAAAGTGAGAATTAAATGTACATTTATTCTCATCCCTAGATCTAAATGAATCTCACCCATTAGATATTAGCGCAACCCAAAAGGTCATTTAGGGAGTAAAAGGAGAAAAGAAGAAAAGAAAAGAAAAACAATTCATTCTTTCATGAGCATTTGAGAGAAAGCGAAGAGAGAGCAAGGAGAAAATTTCTAAGCAACAAGGAAGTGAATGAGAGAAGCAAGAAGACATTTCAGCAAATCTCGGCAGCAACATTTATTGGCACACATCCCAAGGAAAAACCGTATAGCAAGAGAAAGGCATAGAAATCGAGGAAGTGGGACAGCAACAAGGGCATGAATTTTGCGGTAGGTTTTGGACATGATTTTCGAGGTAGTCGTACTGTTGAAATCAGTATGGTCCATACAATCCATACAACAAGTTCTGGGCACGATTTTCGAGGCAAGCTGTACACCATTTAATGATGTTTTATTGCTGAAAAAAATTTTGTTCTGGCAGTTCGCTGATTATCACGATTTTCAAGGCAGATTTCAAGCATGGAAATTGAGATAAGTTGTAATTTGTGGTTTCTGGAATTTTTACTGTGTATTTCAGTTTCACTATAAAAGCGTTTTCAAAAATAAATAAGAGCTCTCAAACTGGTTTTCCCCAAGAGTTGTAGGGGGTTTTTCCAGGGTCACATTGACCAAAAATCACTGTGTTATTTTCTGTGTGTGGTTGTCATAATTTTGTTGTGTTTTATTTCTGCAATTTCAACAATTGTGAAATCTCTAAATTTGTGTTTTTAGAAAATATTGTCATTTCCATATTTTAGAATTTTTATCATGCTTGGATTTAAAACTAAATGCATCGAGTGATAAGGAAAACTGATAACCAGAGTGAGGGTTGAAATTCTTCATGGTATCAGAGATTGGTTGGCTGAAAAGTGCAGTTTGGGACAACAAAGTGAAAATTACAGCAAGTTGATTTTTACACAGAGAATAGAAACCTTTACCATAGATTTGAAAATTTCAGTTTGATAGGATAGTGAAACATGTCTTTGGGTTTGAGAGTTTAAGACATGTTGTATGGGCAGAATAACTAAAATGCATGGAAGGAGAGAATCCAGAGCATCTTTGAGGAAGCAGAAGTTTGGGGCATTATGGTAAATACCACACAAAACCCAATAGAAGTACTTGCTAACCCTGTATAGTTGGCAGAGTTTAACAAAAAGAATGTTAAGGAAAAAATATTGATTCTGGAAGGAGTCAAAGATCATGTCATTCCTCATGTGAGAGGAAAGACTTATGCACATGAGATGTGGACAGATTTGACCAGTCTTTCCCAGAGTTGAAATGAAAACAGAAAAATGGTCCTAAAGGAGAAACTGAAAGCCATTAAAATGGCTAAGGCTGACAGTGCTACAACATACCTCACAAATATCACTTCAGTGAGAGATGAGTTGGCAGCCGTAGGTGAGATCATTGCACCCACTAAGTTGGTGATGATTACTTTGAATGGTCTTCCCAAGACTTGAGAGAATTTTGTGGATGGAATTTTTGCACAGGAAAACCTTCCTGGATGGGAGAGTTTGTGGGATGATTGCATTCAGAATGAGATCAGAAAGAACCATCTTGGGGCAGCCAAATAGGTGGAGAAGGATGACAATGTGGCATTGTTAGCAAAAGGCAAGAAGGGCATAGCAAAGAAGCAAGCTTCCAATAGTGAAGGCAAAGGCAAAGGTAAAGGCAAGCAGCAGAACAAGGAGATGGACTATTCCAAATTCAAATGTTGGAATTGTCAAAAGTTGGGACACTATATTGTTGTGTGTCCGAAGAATAAGAACAAGAAAGGGAGAGACAAACCCTTGGCAACTTCTGCAGATATAGAGAGCTTCTCAAATAGCTTTGATCGGGATTTTGGTTTCATAGCTTGTGAGGCCACTAGTGTAGGATCACCTGCCATACAGGTTCAGAGGGAGTGTGCACTCTCCACTACTAGCAGAGCATCTTCTAGCATTTGGTATGTTGACAGTGGGGCTTCCTGCCACATGATAGGAGTCAAAGAATACTTCTCATAGCTTTCATAGGATGATATGATATCAAGGTAGTACTTGGTGATGACAACATGGTTAGAGAAGTTGGCTTGGGGACATTGACATTCAATAGGGGATCTAAACCTCCCTTGAAAGTGTCAAATGTTCTATATGTGCCTGGAATGAAGAAAAACCTGATATCCATCTTAGCACTTGAGGATAAAGGGTATAATGTGTTGTTTAGGAGAGGGAAGGTGCTTATATATACTAGGGGAACTCCCGCTTCTTCAGCTAGAGTGATTGGTGTGCACCATGCCAAGGTGTAGAAGTTCTCATTCCAGTCCCTGATGGCATTGAGTAGCAGTACCCGAGACAGGACCGACATCAGATCTAGCAGTTTAGAGTTGTGTGAGATTTGGCATCGTAGGATGTGGCACATGTATCATGGGGCCTTGAGTACATTTCGGGAGATCACCATTGGTGTGCTAGATTTCAATTCTGATCACCTTGATGTATGCAAAGGATGTGTTATGGGGAAGTTTTCCAAATCCCCTTTTCCCAGTAATGACAATAGAGCAACCGAGATCCTTGACTTGATTCATACCGATGTGAGTGGTTAGATGTCTCATGTATCCTTGAGTGGCTATGAGTACTATTTTTTATTCATTGATGATCACTCCAGGAAGACCTGGATTTATTTCTTGAAGACCAAGAGTGAGCTCTTCAAGCAGTTTAAAGAGTTCAAAGCTTTTGTGGAGACCCAGACAGGTAGGAAGATCAAGGTCCTCAGGTCGGACAGTGGAGGGGAGTATACCCTTGGTGAATTTGTTGAATTTTGTGCTAAGGAATGCATTAGGATGGATTTCACAGTTCCTTACAACCCCCAGCAAAATGGGGTTGCTGAGAGGAAGAAAAGATCCATTATAGGGGCTGCCAAAGCCATGCTTCATGATCAGGGGTTACCTTTATTTTTTTGGGCAGAGGTCTGCAACACTATTATGTACTTATAGAACGGGAATCCACATCGTGCCTTGGGGAATGTGACTCCAGAGAAGGCTTTTTCTGGAAAGAAGCCTGATGTTGGGCACTTTCGTATCTTTGGGTACCTTACATATTCCTATGTCCCCAAGGAGAACAAGACCAAGCTAAAGCCCACTACATACAAGGGCATCTTTATGGGTTATAGTGAGACCTCGAAATCTTATCGGATTTATATTCATGTGTAGAGGAAAGTGGTTGTCAAGGGGGATGTGATGTTCAAGGAGGAGAGAACTTTCAAGAGGTCATGGGAGTTAGAGTATCTAGAGTCACTAGACCCTCATGAGCAACTAATTCATTCACATGGATCCAGTGGTCAGGGATTAGGAAGTACATCGATTACAGTTTCAGGTCCATCAGTCGGTAGTGGCTCTCAGAGTCAGGTGGGTGGTTCTTCGAGCAACATGCAGGGCATTCCGCAAAGTAGTTCATAGGGTAGTCCACTAATGAATAGTTCACACAGTACTTCAACATCCACAAGCACAGAGTTAGGCATGAGGTTAGTTGGTAGGCCTTCATGATTTCAAGCTTCTGATGATGATGAGGATTATTTCACTCTAGTGGGAGAAGTATGCTTAGGGAAGAGGAAGCACAAGTGGCTTCAAGATAACTTGTGCGAGGCGACATCAGTTGATGGGCCAAAGAGACAGGTTAGAGAGAGTAAACCACTTGAGCAGTTATGTAGTTACATGGCTTGGTAACAATCATTGTTGACTCTGAGCCTTCTAGTTATGAGGAGGCAGCCAACCAGCAGGTTTGGAGAGAGGCCACAATGGAGCAGTATTATTCTATTATGAAGAATGATGTTTGGGAGGTAGTGCTGAGGCTTGAAGGTAAATTAGTTGTTACTTCCAGATGGCTACACAAGATAAAGCATGTTGCAGATGGAAACATCGAGAAGTTTAAGGCTCGATTTGTGGCAAGAAGGTTCTCACAAGTAGAGGAAGTTGACTATGAAGAGACCTTCACTCCCGTAGCTCGGTATACATCTGTTCACTCCATTATATCGATTGCAGCAGACATGGGTTGGAAGATCCACTAGATGGATGTGAAGAACACATTTCTCAATGGCTTCATGCAGGAGGAGGTTTATTTTGAGAAGTTGCAGGGCTTTGAGGTGCATGGGAAGGCGTCCCATGTATGGAGATTAAGAAAGGAACTCTATGGCTTGAAGCAAGCTCCTAGAGCTTGGTACTCGAGGATTGATACATACTTGCAGGAGTTGGGTTTCACAAAGAGTGAGGTTAATTTGAACCTATACTTCATTGTGGTGGGTGAGGAGCCTCTCATTCTAGTGTTGTATGTTGATGACTTGATCATTACTGATGCAGAGAGACTCATTGAAGGCTGCACAAGAGATCTTGATTCAAAGTTTGAGATGAAGGATATGAGATTATTCCATCAGTTTTTAGGATTGGATGTGTGGTAGGAGGAGGGGCATTTCTTCCTGTGACAAGGGAAGTACATTGTGGATATTCTTAGTAGATTTCACATGGAGGACTGCAAACCCATGTCTACACCTATGATCACTAACTGGAAGAAGCTTCATACTTCTGATTCCGAGTTGGTGGATCCTACTCTATATAGACAGATGATTGGTAAATTGATGTATTTGGTCAACACTTTACCAGATATATGTTTTCCAGTTAACACTATGAGTCAGTTCATGTGTGAGCCTAGGAGAGTGCACTGGGTGATTGCAAAACACATTCTTCGTTACTTGCAGGGGACTGTGGATTTTGGTCTAGATAATAGACAAGGTGAAGGAGTAAGACTGGCCAGGTACACAGATTCAGATTGGACAGGTTGTGCTTCAGATAGGAAGAATACTTCCTGATTTTGTTTTGGGTTGGATTCGACAGTTGTGTCGTGGGTCAGCCGGAAACAACAATCAGTTACATTGAGATCAGCTGAGGCAGAGTATATGGCTACTATTTTGGCTAGTTGTGAGGCCATATGGCTTCACAAGGTGTTGTTTGGTCTATTTGGTCAGGCATTGAAACCTTCAGTAATTTATTGTGATAATCAGAGTTGCATAAAACTCATGGAGAATCTAGTTTTTCATGACAGGCCAAAGCAGATTGAGATCAAGTATCACTTCATTAGAGACTATGTCCAAAAGGGAGTTGTCAAGCTTGAGTACATTTCCACAAATGAGCAGGTAGTGGGAATTTTCACCAAATCCTTACCACAGGGCAAGCATGTCTACTTCAGAGACAAGATGGGAGTGGTGATGATCCGGATTTAAACAGGAACGCAACAAATTATAGAGATAACCA
Organism: Pinus taeda; assembly: GCA_000404065.3. Lineage (NCBI taxonomy): Eukaryota > Viridiplantae > Streptophyta > Pinopsida > Pinales > Pinaceae > Pinus > Pinus taeda. The sequence goes on from APFE031126735.1 coordinate 38,608, forward strand.
TATACACAAATATGCAGCGGAAATAATACTTCATTTCATTAATGGAAAATACTAAAATATGCTTACAATCAGAAATGGAAATAAACTAGCTAGGGCGATGGTAGCTTATCTCTGAGAAGAGATGTGATGGCTACATGCCTCTGAACTGTGTTACAATGAGGCTCGAAGGCCTATTTATTGTTAGAGACACAATGAAAAACCTTTCACATTCCAAAACCTAACCCTAGGAGATGAAACGCCAAACTGTGGGCCCCGTTTGGGAGTAAGTTGGTACATCAACTTCCCGGGGTCGTAACTTTAGCATATGATCTCCGTTTGACGCGTACAAT
>APFE031126746.1:0-13044 GCA_000404065.3 Pinus taeda
TTTATTAAAATTGAACTTTATCTAGATTTCGTGATATTATGATGGTGGAGAGGATGGGCATTGTGGAGGATAGTTTTTGGTCAACTCCAAAGTTTTTAAGATGGAAATTTTTTTTTGAAGTTTTTTGTTTATTTGGTGGAAGAAATCTATTTGTTTTTACTGAAATTGTAACATTTAAATTATCTAATAGAAATCCAAATTGAGAAATTAAAATATGAGTAGATTGATTGCAATAACAATGAGTTGGGTGTGAGTAAAATAGATTTCTAGATTTACTCATAATTTTTGTATATGTGTTTGGGAGAAGCACTGAATCCCGATGGTTTGGGAGTTATGGATCCCATCCATGAGTAAAACAACCTTTATGATTCAACAAATCATTTAGTCATGGTCACGTTGTTTTTTTCTTAATATAAATATGTGAGAAAAAATTAACACAGTGGTGTGATTGAAAAGTATTTTTTTAATTAAACCTTTATTGATGAAGGGTCGATTTATTATCAAAACATTTTGATTGAAGAGAAAAATTTTAGACATAACGTTCCATGACGGCCAACATAAAAACCCAAAACGTCAAAAAAAAATTATTTGACACGTAATAAAGAATCCAAATTCCAACCCTGCATGAAAGTCTTCTTCTATCTACATGTTTAAAAAGTTCCCTTTACATTGATTTTATGTATTTTTTATCAAAATTATAATATAAGAACGAACATCGTTAAATTAATATTCAATTTTTTTTAATGAGGTGAAGTTTTGATCATAATTGATTTCTTTTAATTTCACGATAATTAATTGTGGATATAAAATGGTTTTAGAAATATTTTTAAATTATTCAATAATGAGGTTGCATTATATCAATTTTGTTTTACAATCCATAGTTTGGACGTTAATCTAAATGTTTATGATAAATAATGTTTTATTAACTTCGGGATTTATATTTCTTATATTTTATAAAATCAAATTGAAATATTGTATTGGATATAAATTAGTATTTTATTTGATTTAAAGGTTATTTGTATCCTTATACATTATTTATTTATTTTTTTATGTTTATTTTTTTTAATTGAATTTATTACTTTTTTGTAAATCAGCGTTGTTATATTATACGAAAATACATATTGTACAAAAAGACTGCCAGAGTAGTAAGAGACTTTCTACAACATATTTTGCCATTAACCATGCCCGATTGATCCCTGGGCCTACCTCACAGGGCAGCCGGAGAAATGGGATCTTACAAAAAAACTGACATCCATTAACCAAAGACTAGTTACAGGGCTGAAACAGAGAAGCCCTTTTCCAAAAAACCCCTAACAGCCATGGATAAATCCAAACAGGAAAAACAGAAAAAAGAGCCCCAGTATGCGTAACCTGCAGAGTGCATGCATTCAGTAGGTGTCCAGTACGATGTAATTTTTGGATTTCTCCTGCGCATCAGATGCCTTAGCCTGGTCTGCCAGAACGGGCGACTGAAGAGCATTTGGATTCTTTGCCCCTCCCGAAGTTTCCATGGTAGCCCGACCCTCCTGATTAATGGTGTTCCACAGCAGGCTGATCAGAACAGTGAATTTCTTCGAAATGATGTCGAGTTGCTGCTCCAGGCTGCTTATCTTGAAATCCAAGCTTTCCAGAATGGTTGTGTGCTCCTCATTGGCCGAAGCTAGAGTCTGATGAGCCTGCCCCAGTTGGTTGGCCGAGTCCCCATGCATACTGATAGCTTTGGCCAGCATCATTTCCAATCTCCACATCTCCGTCTGGGTTCTAACAAACTGCATTGCCCGTGTGGTGATCTTGCATCCAGTCAACTTCCTTAACCAGATCCTGCTGGTCCATTTTCCTTTCTTCTTCGTTCACCATGGCTTTGATCTCCTCGATTCTTCTTTTCTCCCTCTGGGAGGTGTGGGTCTCATAAGCCGCTTTGGCTCACTTCAGCTCTTTGTTAGCCGAGGCGTTTCGACTTCCTCCACTTGCCATCTTGCTTCCTGCACTACAATGAGACCTCGGCAATTTGAAGATGAAGGAACCTCTCTTTTGCTCGCCTTTAGCAGAACGGGTTCTCATTCTGGGGCTCGCGTTTCAATTTAAATAGATGTTGTTGTTCGTAGCTCCGTAACCCATTCGCTTGTTGTCGTGATGTTGTCTTGTCCAATCGTCATCATTGCTGGTTAATGGATTAGAATTCCATTGATGATCCCGTAGATTTCCTTTACGATCACCCTTCCTGATCTTCTTCATTTCTATCCAGGTGTCCCCTCGCCCAATATTGGATTGGCGGCGCTCTTCTGTCCTGGTCATTTTAAACTGATGTTTTGCCTTCCCCTGCTTGAGCATTGATTGCTCCTAACCAATTTGTCCTTCATTCTCCTGCTGCCCTTCACTTCCTTTCATAGCATTCACTGTTATCATTGTCATGCCATTATGCGTATGATAGCCACCTCCCACTCGCACCTAACTCTCATTCAATAGATCCTTCCTTGAGAGTCAGGTACAATCCTCTTTTAAATTCGGGCAGTTGACGTCCTGCCAACAGCTGTCCCAAATCGTGGTGGGGTTCTCTATGCCGATGTTCGCCAAGTGGTCTACTACGGTGTTGGCCTTGCGACGTACCGCCTGAAAAACCAATCCTTTCAGCCACCCCAAATGCTCTTCTATGCTTTCTGTGACCTTTGCTAATCTCCAATGTTGCGTTACCTTGCTCGCCTTTGTTCCAGCATACATTTTCTTAGCTGCTGTGATGGCAACCTGAGAGTCACCCTCTATCACAGCAGCACCCGCTTGGAGGCTTTGCAGAATTCTGAGACCCTGCTCCATTGCTATGAATTCCATTTCATTGTTCATCCCTTCCCCCAATGCCCTGCTGTAAATATGCAGAATTTCACCATCGCTGTTCCTGATGACCCGTCCGATGCCAGCGAGACTGGGATTTCCTCTCGAGGCTCCATCGAAGTTCAGCTTGAGGAAGCCGGGTGGAGGACGCTTCCAGATGTTTATGGTGGTTCTGAATTCTTGTTGTTGCCTACCCATAAGATTTTCAACCTCTTTATCCAAGTCAAAGGTCCTCAGAATTCGTAAGTCTTCACCCATGGCTTTATCTTTCTGCTCTGTTTTACATTTTATCATGACCAGTTGTTTTATATTTTGCTTGATGGTCTCATATGCGTGGGTAATATGTCTGGTTTTGTCCCAAAACACCCTTCTATTTCTCTCTTTCCATAGAGCCCAAGTGATGAACCCTGGTAATAATTTCCAGATGGTGTTTACTTTTTTATTGCTCAAGAAATTTCCTTGCCATTTCTCAATGGTTTCCTGGATCGAGTATCTGTTTCTGTCTGTTTGCTTCATGATTTTTTCTGCCCATTTCCACAAATTGTCGGCTAAGTAACAGTTGTTGAAAATATGGTTCATGGTCTCCTCTTCCCTATTGCAGAACGAACATTTTGACGGGCCACTGAACGTCTTTTTCAAAAGATTCTCCCATGTAAGTGTCTTCCTCTGCATTAGCAACCATAGAAAGGTCCTAATTTTTGGCCAGCTTTGGGAGTCCCAAACCTTACTGCTCCAAGCTACCTTATCCATTTTCTCTGCCTTTTCGATGCATAATCTAGCCTCTTTGAGAGTGAAATTACCCCCTCCTTGATTTCCCCATCTTAGCTTGTCGTTATCCTCTGCTCTCCTGATTTTCCTCCTATCTAATATACTATTCAGGTTGTTGGCATTCGTATTCCCTTCCCCTATATTCTCTATCTCGCTTTTTGCCCATTTTCTCCATGTTATGTCACTGTTATCCTGCGCCCAATAGTGGTGAACCATTAGCCTCCCCTGTTCTTGTGGTCTTCTTTGTAATTCTGCAAGCTCTGGTTTTTCCAATTTGGGAATTTGTTGCCACGCGTCCTCCCAAAAGAGGGCTGTTTTTCCATTGCGTACTTCCCAGAAACTATTCTCCTGAATGATGTCTTTGTTTTTCCGTGCCAGATTCCAAATTGGGGAGCCCTCTGGGCTTTCTTGCATTCTAATTTAATCCTGGTTACTTCGAGAGGGGGCATATTTAGCCTTCCAGTGATGAGCCCATGGTAAATTAGGTTCCTTTAACCACTTCCACCATATTTTGGCTCCACAAGCTTTGTTTATGGTTAGGGGATCTAGAAGGTTTAACCCGCCTAAGATCTTCAGCTTGCAAAGTTTGTTCCAAGCAACTAGCGACCATTTTCTTTTCTCTGCATTACCAGACCATAGGAAGGTTCTCTGAATGGTTCTGATTTGTTGAAGGATTCCTTGGGGAGCTGGGATAATAGAAAGCATATATTGAGGGATAGCCTGAACGACCACTTTGGTCAAGACTAACCTTCCAGCTAAATTGAGAGCCTTGTGAGTCCAGTGCTAGCATCTTTTCTTTAGGCTGTCAAGTAGTTTTTCCCAATGAGACTTTTGCCATAATTTATCAGAGAGTGGAGCTCCTAAGTACCTGGAGGGCAGATTGCCTCTTCGGAAACCTAAAATGCGCGAGAGGTTTCTCTGAACCACAATATTCGTATTGAAAAAGAAAATGGTTGATTTGGTAAGGTTGATATCCATACCTGAGGCCTCGCTGAACAGGCTTAGGATATTCTTATAACCTTGAGCTTCTTTTACAGTAGGTGATCCATGCAGCATAGTGTCATCCACGAATTGTTGATGTGTAGTTGCTGGAATAGATGGAAGTGGTTGCAATCCCTTGATCTTACCTTCCTCCTTAGCCTGCCTGATGAGCCTGCTCAGTCATTCCATCAAAATTACAAAAAAGAAAGGCGACAGAGGGTCTCCTTGTCTAAGCCCTTGAGAGGGAGTGAATTGGTTGGCCGGGGCGCCGTTAACTAGTATGGAGAATCTGGTAGATTTGATTAGGGCCATAATCCATCTGATCCAATGACTGGAAAAACTGAAGGCTATGAGGATTGCTTCCAAGTAGTTCCAGCTTGCTTTGACATATGCCTTCGATAGGTCAAGTTGCATCATCATACCAACCACTTTTCTGGATTGCAGAGTGTGGACCATCTCTTGTGCCAATAGGATGTTGTCCAAGATTTGTCTTCCCTCAACATATCCAGATTGTTCTTCGGAGATGAGACTAGGAAGAATAGGCTTCAATCTGTTGGCTATGACCTTAGAGATAATTTTGTATAGGACGTTACAAAGAACAATGGGACAGAATTTGGTAGGGGTTGTGGCTTCCTCTTCTTTGGGGATTAGAGCTAGGAAGGTGGAGTTCAAAGCTTTCAGGATCGAAGCAGAGTGTCGAGAGTCCTCCACCACTTCCCATACTTCCCATTTAACTATCTCCCAGCAGGCTTTGTAAAAATTTATGGTGAAGCCATCAGGTCCTGGCGCTTTGTAATTGGGCATTTCCTTGACCGCTTCCTCCACTTCTTCTAAAGAGATTTCTCTGCTTAGAGCTTGATTTTGTTCATTAGAAATAGATACAGGGATTGATTTAATGAGGTTCCCAATAGCCTCAGTTCTTCCTATCTCTGGTTCCCGGGCAATGTTATTGAAGTGCTCCGTGAGTAAGGTAGCAATGTCTTGATGATTCTCAATACGCTCCCCTTGATCATTTTTGATGATGAGGATATTTTTAACCCCTCTATTGTCGAGCACCGATCTATGAAAGAATTTGGTATTTTGTTCTCCTTCCTTGAGCTATTGAATTCTGGATTTTTGTCTCCATAGCGTTTCTTCCTACTGGCATCTCTCTTGCCATTGTTGCATCAACAACTTTTCCTGATCAACTATGTTTGGACTACTGATGCCCCGAATCCATTCATTGTGTATCTTCTCTAGCTGCTCTTCTATCTTAATTTTCTCTTTGAAAATGTTTCCAAAGACCTTTGTGTTCCATTCTTTCAGTCTATGCTTAACGTATTTTAATTTGCCTTGCAACTTGTACATTTTAGTACCTCTAAGTTCCACTGGCTCTTGCCACCATTTTTCTACTAGCTAGATGAAATCCGGATGATCTAGCCAAAAATTTTCAAACCTGAATAGTTTGCTTCTGGGCGTACCTAGAATAGTGGCCGTAAGTGAAATGGGCCAGTGATCAGATCCTCCACAGGGGAGAATATCAGAAAATATGGTTACACCTTCCAGTAACAGATTTTCAGAGACCAGGAATCTGTCTAGATGGGAGGCTATTTGTCTTTCCCCTCCCCTCCTGTTGTTCCAGGTGAAAGCCCCACTCCTAGGCTGAATACCTATCAGTTTTGCTGACGTTATGAACTCCACAAAAGCTTCAGAATCCTTGTTTAACTTTCTGATTCCTCCCTTTTTTCTGACAGTGAGGTTATCATGTTAAAGTCCCCTCCTATGATAATCTTCGCTGTGGGATACCTCTGCTTCAACTTTACTAGCGAATTTATTAATTTGAGCTTCTCGTCTAATTTTTGAGGCCCATAGACATTGATACATAAATATATGTTTGAGTTGCCTATTACTTGACACTCTAAGGCTAAATAATATCTGGATGCTTCCGAGGAGAGTACTCTTAGGACATGAGGATTCCACCATGTTACTAGACCTCCCTCCCATCCTTGACTGTCTATACTCATTTGTTCCAATCTTTTACCTAATTTCCTGTTAGCAATCTGAATGATGTTACTTGTACATTTAGTTTCTTGTACCAAAATTAAATCCGGCTTTTCCTGTTGAATTTTCCTTTTTAGCAATCTTTGTTTTGTTTGGCCATTGAGCCCTCTAACATTCCATGAGAAGATTTTCATTTAAAAAATTTGAGATTTAAGGACCAAAAGAGAAGGCATCAAGTGCTTTCATCTTACCCGAGTTGATGAGCATGTATCCCATTTCTTGAAGTACTTCATTGTTTATTCTTCGTCCTCGTTTCTTCTTCTGAGAGGAGCTCGAGGTTATTTGAAGTGCACTCTTCGATCTCACTCCTCTTCCTTTTACTACTCCTAGTTTCCTATTATGCGTTTCCATTTGGGCCTTTTGCTTGGCTATGATGATTGCATTGATTTTCCGGATTTCCTCCTCCGAGATGTTCTCCACCCCTTTTTTCCTCCAATCTTCCACCATGTCTGGGAGATTGACTCCTTCTAGCCTAGGAATCTCCTGGAGTTCCATGTCCTCACTGCCTATATCACTTGTGACCATTTCTGAGTCTTCATCTGCTTCTTTTGTTCCCTCCTTAATGATTTTTGTGCTGTGTGGATTCTCCTCTTCCGCTCCTTTGGTTGTTGTGATTGTTGCTGCTTTATTTGCTTCATGGTTCGTGCTCTCCTTATTCTGGTTCTTTATATCCTTTTCATTTTCCAGAACTTTGAAAGCGTTGCTTGTGTTGGTTTGTGCTTCGTTTTTTTTTTTTAGTCGCCTTTTGTGTGCTCTCTGTCTAGCTTTTGGATAAGTGAAGGTATCTTTAAGCTTTCCTTCCTGGTCTTCCTTTTGTGTCTCTGTCATTTTGTTTAATGGGAATTCCCTTATTAAGTGTCCATGTTCATGGCACTTTCTGCATCGGAACGGGATTTGCTCATAGTCGATCGCTTGAAAGTAATCCTCATCTCTGTATTCGAGCCATAGACCTTCATGCAATGCTCCTGAAACGTCCATCTCCCTACAGATCCGAGCAAACGAAGTGTATCTCTTTTGCAAAGTGGCTTCTGAAGCTTTGATGAATGTTCCTAATTTGTCCTCGATTTTTTTGAGTGCGGCCAGGCCCCAATAGTCTATTGGGAGCGCAAAGAGACGGATCCAGACTGGGACCTTCTTGAAAGTTTCCTTCTCTGGTACAAAATTAGGTTTCCAAGGCTTCATGTAGAGGCCTGCTGAAGCAAAGAAGTAGGGGCCTCCATAAAAGACTCTGTACAGATCCTCCAGATTGGAGAATACCACTGTGAAGAAGCCTTTTGCTCCCAAGTGCAAACTAACATCTCCTTTGGGTCTCCAATGTTGTTTAATCCACTGACATAATGCTCTTTCCGTTAGCCATAGACCCATAAATCTGCAGATCACTGGATGTGTAGCCATGTGGTCTCTGTAGGCTTGTATTTCGAGATCAATTAGTACCACTCTAAAGATTTCTTCTGCTCTGGGTTTGCATGTGCCCTGAGTTGGTTTGTTTGTGAGATTCTCTTGCGTATTGTCCTCTACTTCATTTTCTTCCTCCGTTGCTATGTATTGTGGATGTTCTTGCTCCTCTCCACTGTCATTCTATTGTTCTGCGTTCGCTTGTTCCTCCTTGTCCTTTCTATGTCCGTTGAATCGACAGTCGTTCTCTTTCTCCTTCAGTTTATTGGTAGATTGCTCTGCCTTATCTCTGTTTTCATTTATGTTCTTACTGGTCTCTTCTGTTGGTCTTGACCTATCAAGCCCTACTATCTGCACCCCCATCTGAGTTGGTTGTTTATTCATAATGATCTATTTGTATGTGGGGGTCCCTATGAACCCCTCGTTTACCATTTGGCCAGTCAGGATCTGTCCCCTTCTGAACAGTTCTGCAAGCCTCACCCTGTTTTTGTCCAGCTTCAAACCCTAGATCTGGAAACCCGTGCTCTGTTCATTGTTTCTCCATTGTTTCTTCAACTTACTCACCTCATAACTCAATTGGTTATCCAATTTATTACTTTAATTTTACTTATTTTTTTTATTTTTTTATTTTCTATATAAATTTTTTATAACTTTGTAATTTTAAATTTAAGATTAATCATAGAAATAAATCATATATTTTTTTCTTTTGATATTTATATATTTTCTTATATTATACTCTTTCAAATCATCTTTATCTTATAGTTTTCAAATATCCTCCAACCCAATTTAGTCCATATTAAAATTTTCTATTATCTTTAAAGTTCTCCAATTTACCATTTACAAGTAAATACACAAATGTATTTCAAATTTTATCCTATTCATATTCAATGTAATTATAATCCATTTATATAATTAATATTATTTCAAAGTTATTTTATTATATTACAAACATCATTTTTAATTTAAGATGGATTTTTATGTAATTTGTCACTCAATTTTGGTATTTTTCTAGTCATAAAATTTGGAGGGAAGGGATTTTAGGAATAATTCTTATTTGATAATTTAACATCCTAATACTTTTAAAGCTATTTGAGACACTAAAATGCATTTGTGGGGTCAAAATTTTACATCAATTAGAATTTGTGCCAGGACATTATGTCTCGTTCAATTTAATTAATGTTGTTGACCATCTTAATTCTAAGTGGATTATATGTCAACTCACATTGCTCATAAATATGGAATGAGTTAGGCATAGACGTTCAACCAGTTTCTAGAGGGCTTAAATATTTAACCCTAATTGAGATTTGAGGTATGAAAAAAACCTAACACTAACTTTAGATGACCATTAAAAGATGCAAAATACTATGCGTCTAGGAAAGGAAGGGATTCCATTATTTCTATCTCCTAGTTCATCAAGATGGGATACTAAATAAAAATATAAGAAATATAATACCTTATAATAGCTTTGTAATAGGTATGTATGCTATATTGTTCTTGGAAATTCCATAATGAATTTACGTTTCATTTTGTTGGGAAGAAAAAATAAAGCCACAATCCTCATCTTTTGAATAGATTTTCCATATTAAATTTCTAAAGATATATATTGTTTTCATTTTATGGATCATATATATTTGTTTAGATATCTTCTATTATAGTTTAAATTTAATTCAATATTCTATATACAAATATAATAATATTAAATCTTAACCTTATTTAACATATTTTTTATATAAACTCGTAAAAAACTCAAAACTCTTCCATAACAACTTACGATTAATTTTTTTATACCTTAACTATATCATAAAATTTAAAACTCTACCGCATATATTAACATTATACTAGTATTTTGATAAATATAAATTATATAGATCAATGTATACCCTATATGGGCTATTTATGTATATTAGCATTTCCATCCTGACTAAGGCACTTCCTGTTTATCAACCTCATGCCCACATCCATATAAAATGAAAGGTTAAAGTTTATATATTTATTTTTTTATTAATACATTCGTGACATATTTCCTAGGAAGATCCCAAGATCCCTTCACATATTTCCTAGGAAGATTCCAAGATCCCTTCAAGTTTCCGACATGCTCTAAAAATGTTTCATTTTCATAATTATGTAACCAGTATTTCTTTAATTATTCATTATTAGATTCCTAAATATCTGCTTAACAAACTTTATCCCATTTACATATATATTGGGTCATAAGCGAGTCTTAATTGCTTAGGTTGAATTCAATTTCTTTGAAGTTTTGCCTAGTGTAATAATGCTACATTTTATCGTTCTTAGCGAGTGGGCAAGCTCCCTTCCCCCAAATTCCAACCCAACACGGTCATGCCATTTTTGCTCAATCCCTTCATTGGTTAAAAAATTATATAGTTTTTATAAGTGGTAATCAAATTTGGTTTAGTAATTAAATATTCAAAATCGTTGGAAAATAAAGATATATAAGATAAATAACTAACCTTTATAAATGTATGAGTAAGATATAAAATGGCCATTATATGTTTTTTAATTAATTATAAATTATTGGTTATTATAGATTATTCATAATATTTTTGTTATCTATGTTTTATAATATTATTTTACTAAAAAAATGCTTATAATATTATTTTACTAAAAAATGCTTTTTGGTCAAGGTTTTAATTTTTTACTTTACTTGTAATATTTTTTTGTTTTTTAAAGTTGAACCAACAAATGATATAGGATGATATAAACTTTTAACACCCAAATAAATTTTAAATTTATAATATAATATAAAACCATTTTAATTTAATCTTTTTTAAAATGTCGAGTTTATAAGATTCATAAGATTTATTAGTAATAACATTTTTATAAGATATGTTATTTGTTTAGCTTCGATATATTAATTGGTTAGAGTATTTATTTTTATGATTAGGATGTTTGTAAAATGTTTTTGTGTTGAGACATGACAACAAGAAATTCTAGTTTTATTTGTTTTTGAATTAAATTGTTAATTAAAAATTAAATTCTATTCTCATAGTAATTTGTAAATAGTTAATTAATTTTAATTGACTTAATTAACTTAGTAATTTTGAGTTGGAAATCTTTTTGTAATCATGTATGTGTGATCCCTAAATTTTGTGGGTCCAAGATGAGTTTAATGGAGTTGTAATTAGATATCTCAGTTTGATTGAGTTATAGTCAGTTAAACTAGTTCTAATTGTTGGAGGAACTAGTAGAGGTCTAGTAGTGAGTTAGTGCACTGGTGCATCCTCAGTTCTACTCCAGCTAACTAAAGATTCACTCAAGAGAAACTCATGCATGCCAGTTCAGAGAAAGACTGAGTTGAGTCTAGAGTGTAGGGACAATGTACTATGAGTTGTATGATTTAATGAATTGTACAAATCAAGCATGCAATTAGTTATGGACCTATGTTTGGATTACACAATTTTGGAAGAAGGATTTACCAATCAAATATGGGTTGATCCTCTTAGGAATTGTTCAAGGAAATAGGGGCTTGACAGGCATAAAAATTGGCTAAGTGTTGGCTAGAGTGAGTTTGTGACGTAGACAGTTGATTATACTTATGCAAGGACTGTTCTAACGAGAACATCCATTGTATTTTCTTCTTGGATTTATGATTAATGTAATATAGATAGTCAGGGTTTTGTGCAGTTTCATTCCCTAGAGAAATATTATGTTATGTGCGATTGATATTCTTCCTCTTGGTGATTATTGTTATCATTAACCACTATTGGTTTCCGTTGTTGAAAGTATGGTAGATTCTTGTCTTGTGTTGTAGAAAATCAAATGAGCTGTTGAATCTACAAAAATATCTACATGGTATAATAGATAAAGATAGTATATAAGAGGAGATTTCGAGTTTGGTTGTGCAGGTGAAATTCAAATTTGAAATTCATACTTTAGAATCAAAAAATGGCTTTTTATGTTTTGAGACTTGAGTATGTCTTGGGAGGTAACTTGAATTATGTTTCCTAGAAGGACATGATGGAAGCAATGCTGGAAGACAATGGCATCAAGGAATTCACTGAGCAAGATATTCCTAAGCCTCCAACATCGGATGCTAATGATCTATCCTAATGGAGAAAGTGTGGAAAAGGCGAGGGAGATTATTCTTGAGGGAGTTCAAGACCACATTGTCTTGAGTCCCCGTGGCAAGGGAAATTTGTATGCTATGTGGAAGGCATTGGCATACATGTTTATGAATAACAGTGACCATAGGAAGTTGTCGTTGAAAGACAAACTCAGAAAGATCAAGATGGAGAAGGGTGACTCAATTCTAAAATACTTGACCAAGTTCACTCATTGTCGAGATGAGCTTGGAAGTGTTGGGATTATTGTTGCCGAGGATGACATGGTGAGCCTATCTCTTCTAAGACTCCCCAAGGGTTGGCATAGTTATTAGGGCTCTGTCAATGGGAGGGAGTATCTGCCAGATTGGGAACGACTGTGGTCAAATTTGGTAAAGGAAGATATTCAAAGGAGCACTAGGGATGAAGCCTCATCAAAGACTGATAATGAGGAAAATTTTACCTTAGCGGATAAGGCGAAGAAAGGGAAGGGGAATGCATCCCATTCCAGATTAGATTCTTGTCATGGAGGCAAGAAGAAGGACATGTCAAAATTCAAGTGATTTCATTGTCATGAGCTTGCTAGATTTTCCTACAAATATTGTGCTGAAGAAGTCCAAGAAGAAATCCTTAGGAGGAGCTATAGGTGAGGCTCTTGCCTCACAATTCAGATTGAACTTTACCCTCATAGTATGCATGGTGTCATCGATGATGGGTAATGTATGGTACCTAGACAGTGGAGTTTCTTTCCACATGGTTGGTAACAAGGAGCGCTTTATCAAATTAGAGGAGAAGGATCTCCAAATGCATATTGAGATGGGTGATGACCTGGAGTTATAATACTAATGGATTCGGTACGGTTACCTTTCGTAGCAATTTTAGTGCTCCTATGACCTTAGGAGATGTTATGTATGTTCTTGGGTTGAAGAAAAACTTGGCATCGATTTTCATGATGGAGGATAGAGGCTATGAT